>CM060112.1:20966927-20974427 GCA_030522415.1 Channallabes apus
TCCTGCAACAATTTTTGGTAGCTGTTACATGCAGTGGTGGAAGTAGTTTCAAATTCTTGTGGTAGCCAAATGATGAGGAGAATAATCCAGGCAGAGGGTGTACAGTCCTGTTAATCTTTTAAATTTCTCTTTATGTCTCCACTTCTTACATCTTAGAACAGCCCAGCTAACTTACTGTTCCAGAAAGACTGCTCCTGACCACTGCAAACCAGGAACATCCCACAAGAACTGCAGTCATCAAAGTGTAAGTCATCAAACCCAGTCATCTAGACATCAAAATTCCTTCATCAAAGTCATTCAAATTCTTCAGGGACTAAATGTTCACTTGCTGCCCATATATGGGTAGGTGCCACTGTAACAAATAATTTACAGTATTTACTTCAGCTGTCAGTGGTTATAATGTTATGGCTGGCTGATCGGTGTGCATGTGTGTATGCTTTTTTATTGCTTTACATTTTACATTGCTTTACTTTACAGCTGGAACCTTCTCGCTTAGCTTGCCCAAAATTAAGAGTATATTTTTATACTGTGAATATCTACTACCATTGCAAATAAAAACTAGTGCAGTGTAATAAAATGTTCATGTTTATTTCATATACCTCAGGTGCTACATGCTCAGCTAATACTGAGAGTTTTTTTTTTTTTTTTTTTTTACAACCATTTACTCTACATCTTATATTCTGGTTATCCAGAAAGCTTTTTATGCCTATGCTACCATATAGTGCTATAGCACTGCTACTGAAAGTTCTGCATTCGCAACATTAAAGGCTTGAAATAATAATCATAAAAATATTATTAATCATGATATTAATTGGCCCACTCATACATGACAAGCTGTTATGAGGGGGGAAAAAACAACATAAAGTACACCTGGACTATAAGGCAGTAACAGATTTGTAATGACTCATGAACACTTTTTCTGGTATTCTAATTGTGAAACCCAATATTACTCGAATAGATTATGTATAATTATTGGGCATAATAACTATTATTATTATGTCCCTTTAAATCCTGTATGTGGCTGATGTGTATTTGTTCTGTGAGGAATGGCATGACTCTTTAAAGAAATGCTTATTTTAAAGCAACAGCACAGTTACAACAAGAATAATAAACAACAATTGAAAATTTATGAGTGAGCCAAGTACCAAAAACAAGTATTTTATGTCTATTTAAAGTCTTTTTCGCGCTAATATAACTTTAAAATGTTATCTCCGTGGTAGATGCGAGCACTAGTTGTACTGCTTCTGCAGTGATAATATTGATCATTTTACCTATGGTGGAAAATTAATGAGCCAAGGCAAATTTTTTCACACCTTTGTCAACTCATGTTGCCGTACTCATGTTCAGAAAGACTGAAAGGTTTCTAATGGAGAGTAGTTAAAGTAAATCTAATTTATGTATTGTGAACCCATTGTCAGTCCTCAGGTCATGGTTTTCATCGAGTAAGTGCGATTAAAGGAACACTTCTCCAGGTAAGATTACTTTCTGAAAATATTGTGTATTTTTAGAGAATTCTGAAGTATTCTGGCAGGCCCCGAATGGCTGCTACAGTAATGCACAAGCAGCACATTAAGAAGAAGGGACCTGAGAGCCCTTACAGAAACAACAACAATAAAACATTGTTCTTTTTGCCTTATGAGCATGGTCCAACTGTGCTCTCCAGTGAGAGCTGTGATGAGTGGCGAATGAGCGGTGCCATGGCAGGGTCCACCATAGAGGAAGTAGGGAAAAGCTTGTACCAGCCAATCACCATGCTTGTCAAATCCAGTTCCTCCAATAAAATTCGGGCAACACCCATGAAGCACTTACGATCCATTCGGCCATAGTTTCCCCAAACAATAACCTGTTAAGCATAACAATTGTTATTTTCAATATTTATAGTATATATACAGTACAGTGTCTCCAGAAAATATTCAATATTCAACTTTTTTTTTTTACAAAGAATTTTTTTTGTAAATAACATAAAACGTTTCTGCTCACTCTATAAAAGACTTTCTACAGAAATGAAAAAAGATAATACTGTACATTAACTATTTGTCTTAAAATAAAAGTTCAACTTTGGGAGGTCTCATTGCTAGAATGACAGATAAGTCTTGTCACGAAGACAAAGGACCTGCTTGTGAAGGGCTTTGTGATTCAAAAAAGCAAGAGTTGTCAACTCCATAAAAAAAAAACATTGTCTACACACTGATATTTGACTACGAAGCTTGAATATTTGGTTTGACAGGATTGGCCTGAACTGCATCTGTAAGTGCTCTAAGATCTGTTAAAGACAAATTCTGGTAAAAAAAAAAATATTATGTTCATTTTGAAAGCACTGTGTTTGAGAAAAAATATAAAATACACGTCTTCATTCGATACTATGTTAAGAAAATGCACATTTTTATATAGCAAAAAAGCTAAATTAAAATAAAAAACTGAAATATTTGAAAGAAAAAAGAGAACTTTAAGAATGTATGAATGTATCTACTTATATATTCCTACAATATATAACAAATCTTGATTTGCCAAAAATCTTCTAGATCTATTGAAGGGGATCTTCTGTGTACAGTGCTCTTCACAGGTTTGAATAGGATTTAGATCTGAGCTCTGACTGCAATATTCTTCTTGTAATGAAGTCATTCATTTGTTCACTTGAATCAATTTTTATGATTATCATTATCATTTTTTCCCATCATCAGCAATCAAGCAAAGCTGTTGTGGCATTATAGATTGGTATTTGGAACTCGTGCCACAGTCCTATCAGGGATAACCCCTGGAGGGTGATCAGAGCCCATGGAACTATATGTATTGTGTTAGGTCTTTTATCTTGAACATTGTCATGGACCTCAGTTGCCAAACAGCAAATTCCCTGAGTGCTGACTCAAGTTTAACTCAAATAAACCAACACTGGGGATTTATTGTGTGAAATGCATTTTAGTCACATTGTCCCAGTTGGCCCCTTGTGAGTCCTGTTTAGTTTTTGTCTATATACAGTAATCTTAGTTTCAGTTATATTGTGGTCTCACATCATATTGTTGTTTTGGTTATGATTTTATTTAGTATTATCAGGATGTGTTGTATCTTGCCTGGTTATAGTCCTGATTCCTGCTTTGATGCTTTTTCTGTCTTGTGTTCAGTGTTTTGTTTTGTTTTTTCACTTTAATAGAGTCTTAACCTCTACATTTATAGTATGTCTGTATACCTCATGTACAAGTCGCAGCTAAAGAGAAATATTGCCAAGGCGTAATGCGGTCACCATCACTTTAAATAAAATAAATAAATAAATAAAATCAAGCATATCTTTTAGTATTGTGCCCGAAACAGGAATTCCGTCTAGCGGCCCTGTCCCATAGCCCAGACATTTGGAGAATATGAGAGATTGCTGTCATACAGTATGCAAGAAGTGTCTTGAAAGTACTTGCCAGCTATTTCAGCAACTCTTCCAACATGGCCTTAGGTCTCCTAGAAGCCTCCCTTATAAGTTTTTTTTTCTTGTCCTTTGGTCAATTATGGGACATCCTGTTCTTCGTAATATCTCCTTAGTACTCCATTTTCTCCATTTGTTTATAAGACCTTCACATTAATTAATTTTCTATTCTTTTGTACCTAAATCCTGATCGATACTTTCATCAGCGATGATGTCCCATACATGCTTTGCAAACTTTTTGTGGACAATAGATTTGGCTGTCATATGAAATGAATGTCTTGATGTCAGAACATGCTTCCAAAACAGCTTATCTTTTTTGCAGCATTTTTTGCAACCAGGTTGTTGAAGGTTTTTTTTTTTTAAGCCCTTTCTTTATGCTTTTATGCTTAATTATGTTCATTTTTATATCATTATAAAGATCTTTCTTTACACCCAAAACATACAAATAAACTTTTTTTTAATGACTTTTTTTATATCTACTGGATAAAATTGTCCTATATAATCATTTGGTAGCAGTTGTGATTTTGTTCATCTCCCCAAAACAGGTGTAAATCAGGCGATTGATTGATTGCTTAAAGCTAGATACGCAATCATGTTTTTTTTTTTTTATTCAGCCTTTAGAGTATTCAGCATGTGTTTTTAATCCATTCACATATTTTTGAAGAGCAAAAATTTTACATACAACACTATTTTAAAACAGAACAGAATTGAAATTCACAAAATTTGTACAACCTCTACATCATCTAGTCACTTATGCACATTTTTATTCATCCATTGCCAATCCATTTCAGGGCATACAAATCTAAATAATCAACCCTGGATGTTCAAGGCAACAGTACTAACCACTCTGCCACAATGCTGTCTAAAAATAGTATAATAAATTTTTTATCAATATGGCTAAAACAACTGTTAATGTTGGAAACAGCACCCTATTGTACATAATCATTTGTATGAATGTTGCAAAGCATTGGCAGTTGGTTCAAAAGAATTAGATATTGCATGTATATGTGGCATCCCTTTGATCCAAGATGGCGCCGGTGAGGTCGGTTGCCGTCACGACTGCTCCGACCACCTTTTCTTTGTTTTTGTTCTTTAAGCTAGTTTTCAGTGTTTTAAAATCGGCAAAATCACCACCATTGAGTACATTAAGTATGATAGAGACACTCTTGTTTCTACTGTTACTCACAATTCGACGTTTTTAACTCCGGATCCGAGCTGGCCGAGTGAGATCCTGAGGGAGAACAATGGACGCAACGTGAAGCGACGGCCCCGAGGGAAACAAGCTGGCGTGAGGAACAGGCTCAGAGCCCGTGCACACCGCACACCTCTGTCTAGTATCCTGCTCGCCAACGTCCAGTCACTGGAGAACAAACTCGATGACCTCAGGGCCAGGATAAAGTTCCAGAGAGACATTCGGGACTGCAACCTTCTCTGCTTCACCGAGACATGGCTGAACCCAGCGGTGCCAGACCATGCCATACAACCAGCCGAGTTCTTCTCGGTTCACCGCATGGACAGGACGCGGGACTCGGGGAAGTCACGAGGAGGCGGCGTGTGCTTAATGGTGAACAACAGCTGGTGCAACAGCGCGAGCGTTGTTCCTCTTACACGCTCCTGCACACCAAACCTGGAACTACTGTCCATCATGTGTCGTCCTTTTTATCTTCCACGGGAGTTCACATCGGTCATAATCAGTGCCGTTTACATCCCACCACAAGCGGACACTAAAACTGCCTTATGCGAGCTGCATGAGGCGCTCACACAGCACCAGACACAACACCGAACTTTTATCAGCACATCACCTGCCCCACCAAGGGCGAAAGAACACTAGATCATTGTTATACAATGGTCAAAGATGGCTACAAGAAGCAATCTCGTCCAGCGTTTGGTAAATCCGACCACGCCGCCATCTTCCTCATGCCAAAATATAAACAAAGGCTGAAACAGGAAGTTCCGGTTCAGAGGGAGGTCGCGCGCTGGATGGACCAATCGGTGGCCGCGTTACAGGACGCACTCGATGACGCAGACTGGGACATGTTCAGAAACAGCTCCGATGATGACGTCAGCGTGTTTACGGAAGCGGTTGTGGGATTTATTGGGAAGCTAGTGGACGATACGGTGGAGAAAAAGACTATCAGAACGTTTCCCAACCAGAATCCGTGGGTGGATAAAACCATCCGTGACGCTCTGAGATCTCGCACAGCTGCCTACAACACGGGACTTGCGTCGGGGGACATGGAACCATACAAGGCTGCGTCATACAACGTCCGGAAGGCGGTGAAAGAGGCAAAGCAGCGCTACGGGAGAAAACTAGAGTCATAGCTTCAACAGAGTGACTCTAGGAGCCTGTGGCAGGGATTAAGGACTATTACGGATTATAAAGCACCAACATCCGGTATGACGAACGTGGACGCGACTCTGGCAGACGAGCTCAACACATTCTATGCTCGCTTCAAGGCTGCAGCTAAAGACGCTAGCGATGCTAATGCTAACGGTGCTAATGCTAGCGCCGCTAACGGCTGCAGACAGGAAGACACTGCCAGCACCGGGAACGCACTCATCATCTCCGAGCACGACGTGAGGAGAGCCTTCAAGAGAGTGAACACCAGGAAAGCAGCAGGACCAGACGGCATCTCAGGCCGTATCCTCAGAGCCTGCGCAGACCAGCTAGCACCTGTGTTCACTGAGATATTCAACATCTCCTTATCTCAGTCGGTGATCCCCACGTGCTTCAAAGAGTCCATCCTTGTTCCTGTCCCGAAGAAACCACATCCTGCTTCTCTCAATGACTATCGCCCTGTAGCCCTCACCTCAGTAGTGATGAAGTGCTTTGAACTCCTTATCAGAGACTTCATCATTTCTTCACTACCCGACACACTGGACCCACTACAGTTTGCATACCGTCAGAACCGCTCCACAGACGATGCAATCTCTCATCTCCTCCACACATCACTCACTCACCTGGACACTAGAAAAGGGAATTATGTTAAAATGCTCTTCATCGACTACAGCTCTGCATTTAATACCATAATCCCCTCCACACTCACCACTAAGCTGGAGCACCTGGGACTCAGCTCATCAATGTGTCAGTGGATCTCCAATTTCCTGACTGGCAGACCACAGGCAGTAAGGATGGGCGGACATGTCTCAGCTACACTCACTCTCAGCACTGGAGCCCCCCAGGGTTGTGTTCTGAGCCCCCTGCTGTACTCTTTGTACACCCACGACTGCGTGGCCACTACCAACTCCACCTCCATCATCAAGTTTGCTGACGACACCGTCGTGGTCGGACTGATCACCAACAATGATGAGTCGGACTACCTAGAGGAGATTGGAAATCTGGAGAACTGGTGCCAGAGGAACAATCTCCTCCTGAACGTCAGTAAGACAAAGGAGCTGATAGTGGACTTTAGTACAAAGCAGGAGAGGAACTACCAGACCCCCGTCATCAACAGGAGCCCAGTGGAGAGAGTGGACAGCTTCAGATACCTCGGTGTTCACATTACTCAGGACCTGTCATGGTCCTGTCAAATCAACACCGTGGTGAAAAAAGCCCGGCAGCGTCTGTACTACCTCAGATGCTTGAGAGACTTTAGACTGCCCTCCAAGGTGCTCAGGAACTTCTACTCCTGCACCATAGAGAGCATCCTGACGGGAAACATCACGACCTGGTTCGGGAACAGCACCATGCAGGACAGACGAGCTCTACAGAGGGTGGTGCGATCAGCCGAGTGCATCATCCGCACTGAGCTCCCTGACCTGCACTCGATCTACTGTACAGCAAGCAGTGCTGGACTAAGGCCAGGAAGATCATGAAGGACCTCAGTCACCCCAGTAATGGACTGTTCTCTTTGTTGCGGTCTAGGAAGCGATTCCGCTCCCTAGGAGGAGGAGCTTCTTCCCGCAGGCGATAAGGTCTCTCAATCACAATCACACCTCCACACAGGACTAATAACATCTTTTTAAGCTCACAACACTGACTGGACAATCATGGACACATTCATACACACTTGCACTAAATTTTTATACATCTGGACAATTGCACATGTCACTTTCATTAGTCACCTTTCATGCATATTTGCACAACCACT